>VUYV01000040.1:664029-682176 GCA_008711295.1 Anarhynchus alexandrinus
CCCCCCCCCCCAACCAACAAAGAACCCCAGCAAATAATCACTGTTAAAGTTTGGCGATGATATGCTAACTGAAGGAAAACAGCCACGTAATAGTGAAGAGAATGGATCACTGCCACTACACCACCTGAACTGCCCGTGCTGACTGGCACTAGCAAATAACAAGTATTTTATTACGGTCCAAAGTAATATTTAGAAGAAAATAACGTAATTATAAAAACATAGAAAATGTCCATGAAAGAAGAGACTAAATTACTTAGTATCAAGGACTGGATCTTAACCTAAGTCCTCTATCTCCAAGCTGACAACAGAGTAGGGTCATTCTGAGTGTTGCTCTAACCTGATGCTAATTATTCCATAAAAAAGTGGAATAGCTTCAACAGGAGAGAGTGAGAGACCCTCTCCCATGGAAGAGTCAAAATATATGCAGGAGACGGATTCACAGGATGGATTGTATCTTTCATATATCATGAAAGCTCAAAAAATTAACCTGTTATTAAAAAGACAGGGTTATTATTTCCTTCTCCGCTAGCTGAATTTTCTGAGATAAGATGGGCGTGGAAAGCTAACAGCAAGAGACAGAGTCAGGCTTTCAGATACCCAGCTGAGACGTACAATTTGTTCTGAAGAAGTTTGTGAAAGTTGTTCTCAGAAAGAGGTGGGAGGGGCAGTCCGTGCCTACTAGCGCTGGTAGCACAGTGATTACCCCAGTAAAACTCCGAGGGACTTAGACTTTTCAGAATGGAAAAAAATGTCAGAAATATATTAATCCTCTTTGTTTCATTTCTGAATTGGACTTCTACAATCATGATAGAATCTTATTGCTAATTCTGCAATCTATTGCATTGCTGAGAATGGTATTTTTGCATGGCTTGAAAAGACTAACTCCCTTCTTAAGATGGGAAGATGGTGGGCTACACGCACTATATATTTTCATTTGAAACTGGAAGATTACTGTGCTGGAATTTTTCATGGGATGTCTTAGTCTCTAGCTTACTCACACATAAAATCTCTTAGTACTTAATCAAATATGTAAATAGCAAGTCAAGCAAAAAATCTCTTGCCAGACTCCTATTATTTGGTACCAGATGCATGTGAGACTCTTGTCCCCATCTGCCTGTTTCATCTTAGATATGAAAACATCATATTAATTGTGACTATCATATTAATTACATCTGATTGTTTAGGACATGAGTTACTGAATGTATCTCTCAGTGCAGGTGGCACAGTTTCCAATATGATGAACTAGAGCAATCATGGAAAACTAGACAATTTATTTATAATTTACACTGAAAGAGTGAAATTTAGTTTTTAGGGAAAATATGTAGATCTTTCAATCATTAAAGAAATTACAGTCACTTTTGTTGTAGTAATTTCTCTTTTATAAAAATTTGTTGCTTAAGGAAGAAAAATGACTTGACTGTAATTGACTTCTACTATATTTTATTCTTTTATGCTACACCTGTCATCTTATCTGCATGTCTCTCAGATTTAAGGCTACAGAAATGACTGTAGCTGAAGGTGATATTTGTGATGTGCTATGGATTGTATCGAAATCTTTTGAACTCATTTAGACTATGACATTCTATGTCAGATTAATTAAAATAATTCACAGTTACTTCAGCCTGGGATGAAGAGGGGGGAAAAAAGTCTCAGATGTGAAATGCGCTCATCAGATTCACTCACTGCTTGATTACTCTTGTATCCATCACATTTGTTCTGCAGTGAGCCAACATCAATATTGTGGTCACGAAAAAAACATGGCAGATGAACGCTCCTGTGGTAAAAAGGCAAGCCTTTTCCCACTGGTGACACAAACATGCTTTCTGTGTGCCTCCAGAAGCGATGCGAACAATGGAAAATACTTCCCTGTTTCAAACACTCTATCAAAAGCTCTGCGCGAATCACCCCTGTGACCTGTCTGACCCTCTGTTCAGCGGGGAAGCCAAGAGCTGGAGTCTGACTCTCTGTCTTGGCCCCACACTCTCATGGCACGCTGCTTCGGCCCGTCTACAAGGCTGACCATAAACTGCTTGAGGTGATGACAGCCTTTTATTTCTCTGGGTATTTAAAATTCAACGCAGGAGGCAAGAAGTCGTTCAGCTGTCTTACTTCGTTTTATTGTGTCCTTCATAAAATGCCCAAATTAAAGAGTTTTTCCCACTTACCAACAGTTAGCAACCATTTTAGCTTAGCCCGCCAACAGTTTTGAGTTTTTTAGGGAGGGACATTCTGCTGTGAACAATGAAGAATTAAAAACTCAGTTAATAAAGCTGATTTGAACTGTCTTGATATTAGAAAAGAAAGGGTTTTTCTGCACTTCATGGTGTCACGTGACTCAGCTGGGACTTCAATTGATCTTTGTGCTCATTTTCTCTTTTTCCAGTTGAAATTCAGCTAGGGCTGGGACATGTTGTTACTGTGTTTACCGTCAATGCCTCCTGCTGTTCTTCCAGGGATCTGTGATGACATATGTCTTCATCCGCTCGTTCCTGGTTTACTCTGCCACGTTGCCAGAATTAAAATGTGTGTTATGTGCATTTCAGACCCTTGAATGTGATAATGACCTTCAGATCTAAGAAGGGTACTGAGATGTCAGAACTGGGGTGTGAAGCCTTACATCTGCAGTCTTTGATTCACGGGAATATTTGGGAAAGTTTCTTTAGGGGGGAAAAAAAAAAGAACAAAAAAAATGTTTGTTTTACAAACACAAATAAGTTGTCTGAGCATGCCAAGCTTGTGAGTCTAGGATATGTCTAATTGAGCCCAGCAGAGAAAGACACACGCTGTGGGATCTGTCTGCCCTGTGTGGTACCTTGAGCAATTTCCATGAAGCAGTAAGCCCAAGAGCTGAATTCAGTACTGAGGCTACAGTGAACCTCGCAGCTCCTTGAAAAAGTATTTTCTCTGCTGTACATTCTGATTCTAATTCTTTTAGTAAGACTTATTCATGTTTTACATATCCATAGTGCTGTTAAAATGTGAATCATTCTAAGCAAGTCTTTACGACAGCCTGTCTATGGAGTCTGAAAAAGGGGTGGGAGGGAAGAAACTGTAGTAAAGAAAAGATCATAGAAGAACACTGTGCTAGAAACTGTAGTACAATTCAACTCTTCCCAGATATTTGCTAAAGATGTGAGCCCACATTTCTGTTTTGAGAAAAAAAAAAGCTAATAGGGCTTTTGTAGTCTAGCACAGAGTACTCCAAGGTCCTTCAGAATCTTTATAGCCATTTCTAATTTTTCACCGTCATTTTACTTTGCTTTGCCATTTTAAAATTAAGATGAAATAGCAAAAAACAATGTTTCGTACTGGGACATCACCTAAAGTCTGGAGTCAAAATCATGGTTCTACTGGCTAAATGTAGTACAAATACATAACCAGAAATACTGTGTGTCACAAAAAGGTGGTGATCTCATTTGGCACACTGAACTCCAAGTGAATATAGCAGATGCAGGGACACATATTGGTTATACTAATTAATTAGGTATTCATGTCTCTTGGCACTAATATGTCATCACGTGATCTAAGCAGCAAACCCCATGTTTGGGATATTATGGGGTCTTTCCACTAGGAGGAGAAGTTCCTGATATAGGCAGGTATTTATTTCTTGTCACCCTGCTTATTTACAAAAAAAAAAGTCCTCTTTCAATGAGCAGAGTCAGGCTCCAACTACAGGCAATTTCTTTGTTCAGTTGCTTCCAGGTCTTTCCCTGCTCATTGCTTTCCCCCCCAAAATTAACACTTACCACAGAATTGATGAGATATTTCACAGAAGCATAGAATGGTTTGGATTGGAAGGGACCTTGAAGATCATCGAGTTCCAACCCTCCAGCCATGGGCAGGGACACCTCCCACTAGACCAGGTTGCTCAAAGCCCCATCCAACCTGTCCTTAAACACCTCCAGGGGCCTCCACAACTTCTCTGGACAACCTGTTCCAGTGCCTTACCACCCTCAGAGTGAAAAATTTCTTCCTAATATTTAATCTAAATCTATAGTCTTCCAGTCTGAAGCCATTCCCCCTTGTCCTATCGCTACATGCCTTAGTAAAAAGTCCTTCCCCAGCTCTCCTGTAGGCCCCCTTTAGGTACTGGAAGGCTGCAATAAGATCTCCCCGGAGCCTTCTCTTCTCCAGGCTGAACAGCCCCAACTCTCTCAGCCTCTCCTCATAGGAGAGATGCTCCAGCCCAGAACTTTGTCTTGGTTGGTAGATGGAGCTCAGAGGGTTGACTTGGCTGGCAGACAGAGCTCAGAGGGTTGTGGTTAGTGGTGTAGAGTCTAGTTGGAGGTCAGTAACGAGTGGTGTCTCTCAGGGGTCAGTACTGGGTCCAGTCCTGTTCAATATATTAATCTATGACCTGGATGAAGGGATAGAGTGTACCATCAGTAAGTTTGCTGATGACACAAAACTGGGAGGAGTGGCTGACGCGCCGTAAAGCTGTGCTGCTATTCAGCGAGACCTGGACAGACTGGAGAGCTGGGCAGAGAGAAACCTTATGAAATTCAACAAGGGCAAGTGTAGGGTACTGCATCTGGGGAGGAATAACCCCATGCATCAGTATAGATTAGGGGCTGACCTGCTGGAGAGCAGCTCTGTGGAAAGGGACCTGTGAGTCCTGGTGGTCAACAGGATTACCATGAACCTGCAATGTGCCCTGTTGGCCAAGAAGGCCAATGGCATCCTGGGCTGCATCAAGAAGAGTGTGGCCAGCAGGTTGAGGGAGGTCATCCTCCCCCTCTACTCTGCCCTGGTGAGGCCACATCTGGAGTATTGTGTCCAGTTCTGGGCTCCCCAGTTCAAGAAGGACAGGGAACTGCTGGAGAGGGTCCAGCAAAGGGCTACGAAGATGATTAGGGGATTAGAACATCTCTCCTATGAGGAAAGACTGAGGGACTTGGGTCTTTTTAGCCTAGAGAAAAGAAGACTGAGGATGGATCTTATTAATGCTTACAAATACTTAAAGGGAGGGTGCCAGGGGGATGGGAACAGTCTTTTTTCAGTGGTGCCCAGTGACAGGACAAGAGGGAATGGGCACAAACTTGAA
Organism: Anarhynchus alexandrinus; assembly: GCA_008711295.1. Classification (NCBI taxonomy): domain Eukaryota; kingdom Metazoa; phylum Chordata; class Aves; order Charadriiformes; family Charadriidae; genus Anarhynchus; species Anarhynchus alexandrinus. Next base: position 669,074 of record VUYV01000040.1, read on the forward strand.
CATAGGAAGTTCCATCTTAACATGAGGAGGAACTTCTTTCCTTTGAGGGTGGCAGAGCACTGGCACAAGCTGCCCAGAGAGGTTGTGGAGTCTCCCACTGTGGAGACTTTCAAAACCCGCCTGGATGCCATCCTGTGCAACCTGCTCTAGGTGAACCTGGTCTGGCAGGGGGGTTGGACTAGATGATCTGCGGGGGTCTTTTCCAACCCTGACCATTCTGTGATTCTGTGATTTCTTCTCCAGGTACGCGTAATAGAAGTGTGGCATCATGAAGACTTCTGCCTTTAGTCTCCATCAGCTGTTGTGTTTTGTAAGAACTGTTGTTCTGCCATTCAGCTCCAGAATGGACTTACCTGCTCCTTACGTCTGCCCCCAGTGACACAAAACTTTTTTTTCCAAGCTGTGTAATTAGCTAAGCTGCGTTACTAAGTGAACATATTAATGAAGCTATATATTGCTTACCCCAGGTGTGGAAACATTTTAAACCTTCAACTCTTAAATTTTTTTTAAGCTTCAAAATGACCTTTTTCTTTTTAATCACATTATGGATATTTTACGCACTGTGATATTTTTGTCCCGGAGTGTGACTGGATTGCTCTTTCAGGCCCTGATTCAGCAAAGCACTGATGTATTTCCTGCTTTAAAAATCAGCAAAGCACTAATGTATTTCCTGCCTTAAAAAAAAAAAAAAAAAAAGATTAAAGTTCTTAAAGTAATCCTTGGAAATTCTGCCCCAGTTTATTGAGAATTTTATTTAAAAATTCAAAGAGTCTGTTTTTCTTCAAACTGTATCATATCTTAAACACATATAATGAAGGAATATAAAGCTTTTCTTCTCACTGACTTTTTCTTTGTTTTCTATGGGAATGTTCATCAAGCTCTGCTGGCTTATCCATCTGAATTATATTGTTTATTTGTAAAAGATGATAAGACCCTTACATCAAAAGCCATGTTCTCCTGTAAGTTCAATACACAAAAACACAGGGGTGATGTTGAAAAAATAAATAATAATACTTGCTTGTCCCTGTTAATTACATTATTTCTCTGAAGAACAAAATGAAGATACTGGAAATACAAATCTTCAAAAGGAATTTAATTGTCTCTTGCTTTTGCATACACTGTAGCTTTTGAGAAATGAGTTTTCCCAAGATGTTAGTCACTGGAGAAGTTTTGTTCTGTAAAACAGGTGTCCTATAGAATTGATGCCACCCTTGATCACAGTGCTCCCTATTGAGAACTACATAACAATATTTCATAAAGCAAATTAAAGACTAAATTGTTGTATCATGAGTTTTAACAGTAGCACAATAAAGGGGTTGCCAAATCAGCTATATGACTCCCTGCAGAAAAGATTCCACTTCAGGGCAGCATTTAATTGATGTGCAGCTGGCATTGCAAGTGCAAGAAATGCATATAGACAGAAGTAAGCTTGGAGGGATTGTCCCTTGCTGTTCCCAACTTGCTCTTTCTATCAAAGGGCTACTGCAGGCACTGTTTTGGATTTGAATAGCTAAACTCCACTTGGATGCTTGTTCTTGCAACCTAGATAGAGCAGCGTCATGGCCAGGCACTGGAACAGCATCACAAATGTTACAGCAGCACAACAGGGATCAAGAGCTATATAATAAAGAGGTTTCACACAGCCAGAGTAGCACCCATGACACAGAAATACAGCTAGATAGAATGGACCAGGCTTCAGTGTCCTTCTGCCAGCCAAAACTCTGTACACTTCAGTAGAATTAGTTCGCATTTAACACTGTTGAAAATGAGAATCCTCCAGTTCCATTTAAGAAATGAATGTACAAAATGATTCAAGTCGTCTTTTATTTTGGATTATATGCTCCTGGCATAACAGCAAAGTGAACAGACCTGAGCCTTCTGAAGACAAAATAAGCACTGAAACAATACTGTCACAATCCTTTCTTTTGCAAAGCCACAAATGAGACATTTGGGAATGGAAAACTGTTTTGAGGGAACATTAAATCGGCCAAGAACAAATTGCTACAGAAAATGACATCCTCTTCTGAACATCCATTAGTTTCTGATAATCAGGAATTCTCGGATGCTTGAACATTCCATTAGTACGAAGCAGCGAGTTAATTGTAATAATTATCAGCAGTTTTAATTGTTTTGTTATAATGTATTTTGCAGTTTGTTTGACAGTGTGAAATCAATATGCACCTCTAGGAAAAATATCTAGTATAATAAAATTAGGCTCCATTATGCCTCCCAACCTTAGAATTAAACATTGTGCATAAATATGTATTTCTATTTGTGTACATAGAAGACTTATACTGAGTGAGTAGAGATGCATAAATACATTGGACTTTGTTGTTGAAGGCGAAGATGGAGTCTTTTCTTAAGAATCATTTCTGGCTTTCAAACCTTTAATTCTCAGACATGAAATCAGAAAAGCACTCCTCTCTCTCTTCAACTTCATTGAATATTCTTTTAGATTAGAAAGAAGTACTTTACAGAGATTTTAATAATGACTTGTAGAATACCTTTATTGATGTCACATTAACAAAGATGTGGTGAGGTATATGAATGTTAATTGTAAAAATGATTTCCAGATGGGGATCCCAAAGCACTTAGAGACTTTAAAGAATTAAATGTTGCAACAGCCTTGAGAAGGTCCTGCTTGCAGTTTAGTACATCTGATGTAACAAAATCAGAAAAATTTGAAAAATAATTACCCAAATTTACATAACAGTCTTCAATATGACGAGAACTAAACCCCAGATATTTGAATTCCTATCCTGCATTTTAACGGTAAAATAACATTGACTCTTTCATTACTCACTGTGAGGCCATTACCTATAATTCCTCAGAGTCTGTCTTTTTTTCCTACAGTCTTTATACTGTTCCTGAATATTGTAGTGGGGAGTCTGATACTGAAGCAGGATTCAGTTTGGGTTTATGTATTTTGAAGAAGATGTTAAAAAATTGGAAGTGGGGCAGGAAAGAGACACAAGAATGATTTAAGCAGTGTGGAGAGATGTACTGCAGTGAGATATTCTGACAGTTTTATCTGTCAAAAGGAAGATTTACAGGCAGTATGATTACAGTGTTTAAATATCATTTTGTGAGAACACCCCATATACTTAAGGGCTTTTTAATTCTGTGGAAAAAAAGAAAAAAAAAAAAGCCAATAGCAAGATGCTGCAGTAAGAAAAAAATCAAACTGGAAATAAACCTTTGTGTTTAACAGTGATTTTAAAGGATGATTAACTGGTGGAACAACCTACCAAAAGAAGTGAGAAACTCTAAATTTCTTTATTTCTTCCAGACACCTTTTGAGACTATTTGTTTTAGTCAAATGCAAGTTACTGAGCTCTGTAAAGGCATAAATGGGATGAAGTTCTAAGTTATAATGGTTTGTGATATCCGAGATGTCAGGCAAAATAATCTAATGATTCCTCCCGGTCTTATACTGTGATCCAATTAAAAGAGATTATTACCTACAGAATTTCTGTGCAGCCTCTACACTGAAGTCTCTTGACAAGAGACGTAAGTGTCTGTCACTGTCTTGGGAGTATTAAAACCTTCATTATTCTTCTTTTTGTTTGCCTGTAGAAAAAGACGGAAGATGCTGCGAGTCCTGGAGAGACGTGAGAGGGGCAGAAGCTGAGCTGGATCCCAGAGGAAGACAGGAAGTCATCCTTCATCCCTCTATGAAGACAGGAGTTGGGGAAGACAAGAAATTAGTGAGGGGTAAAGATGACAAACAGGATGGGGGTGGGGAGCAGCCAGACCAACCTGGAAAGATTTGTGATCACTACACTAGGAAATAGACGAGGTTTTGAAGCTAATTTCCTACAGTCTAATTTACATATGAAACCTGAGGTAAGGGTCAGTGCACACTCTAGCAAGGAACAACATGAAAATATTTTTGGATAACATGTCCCAACTCTTTAAAAATCACCTTCAGAATACATTTGTTCTATACTTATGTTATTCTGAATAAAGACATGTTTTTTCTGTTTTGGTTTTCTTTTTTTTTGTTTGTTTGGCTTTCTTTGTTTGTTTTACTGTTGTTTTGTTTGTTGCATTTTTAGTTCCTGTAGGCAAGTCTGTTTCTGCTTATCGTTATAATTCTTGCAGAGATATGGGGTTACTCCTGAGCTGGAGGGAACGATACCCCTCCGTGCTCTCTGTGGAGCCGCGCAGCTGAGAATGTGTTCAGCACACCTTTGCACAGTCACCACAATGCCTGAGTACTAATAACATCCTTGGCTAAAAGCCTGTGTCACAGTTCAACTTTTAGGGACACAATTTCAAGAAACGGACGTGAATAGTGAGTACTGTCTCTCACTGCTGCTCTGCTCTTGTGATCTATAAATAAAGAGAACTTTAACCTTTTGTAAGCTGAATGATAAGTTATTTGTTGGAGCAGCAATGTGTCAGACCCTAGCTGATTCAGAAATGACAACTGAGGAGCAAGCAGACTATGCTTCATGTAAAATCCAGTTGTAGTGCCGTCAGTATAAAGGAGGCTTGAGAGCTCTGTTTTCTTTTCAGTAGCTGTCATTGCCTCTGTCAAGGGCTTCATCTGCATTCAGAACATATCCCTTTATTTCCTGATCATGACTAATGATGATTCACATTTTTTGCTTTCCGCTGTCTTAGATTCCAACAACACATGTTTTTATACCTGCTGTCTTAAATCCCTCTATTCACTGTTAAGGGAAACTTCTAAAGCAAGCAGACTTAGGTCTTCTACATAACGCTCAGCCTTCCAGAGGGTACTCAATAGCTCCTGAGGATTCTTTCTTTTTTTAATACTGCCCCATGCTGTTTCAGCTCTTCTGCCATGTTTGAGATTGTGATTACTATTGTCATTGCTGTGGCTAGACATCTACTTGGGGAGTGGTTCAGAGAGAAGCGAGCTGCACCTCCTCCCTCCCCTGAGTCCAGAAGGGCATATCCTTCTCATCCCTGCTGGTCACAAAGGCAGGAGTGTTCTGGCTATTTTTTAACCCCGACCTGGTGCTTTGCAGTAGGTAAACTAAAACCAAATCAATGATCTGACAGTATATATAATGTCTTACTTTCTATTACCAAATTTTAAAACCCTGAAGCAACTTTTTGAATTTTAGCAATGTTGTTAGCTTTTGTTGGAACTTGTTTGTTTGTTTGCTTATATTTTTAACTGCAGCCTACTGATGGTTATTGCAAGTGTCTTAACACATTTCTTTTCATAAAGGCAACAGATTCTATCTGTTTTCTCTGCCTCTCTTTTCCAGAAAATGGAGTTAGCACTTACTTTTAACTGTGCTGGCTTTTGCTGAAATTCTTTAAGGCCCTCTCCCCTTTTCTTTTTTTAAACTACTGGGAGGACACATCTAATGTACTCTCTTTACATTTCTGAAACTAACTTTTTTTATTCTGAGGCTGTGGCTTTGATTTTATTTCAAGGTGTTGTTGCTTTCCTCTGGTAGGGAAAACACACACTGAGATGCCACGTTGTTTGGAGAAAATAGGAAAAATGCCTACAGAAGGCTGCTCGGAAAAAGGAAAGCTATGTAAATGACACATGAGTGGTTGGATTCAGAGGCTGGCTAACTCTCATGTGTACAAGATGCAGACTAATGGGTACGGAGGGAAAAAAGGAAGGTATGCTTTAGGGGAAAAACAGTGTTTTTCACTGAATGATTTTTGTTCCACTTATTTGTAGGAATGGATTTATTATATATTCCTTCACAATCTAGGTCTTCGCAGGAATAGCCTGTGCTGGCACCGTTCGATGTCAGAACTGCTGCAGACTTGAAAGGATCTTCAGTGCGTTTTATTATATGCTTAACAAGAACAGAGAAGTTTCCTTCCCATTCCCAAGAAAGAGGCTACTACTTCAAAACCTTTCTCTACAAATACACGAGAGCAGGGCGGAACTGCTTTTGGACTAGACCCGATGAACTAGTGGAACTCACTGAGGAGCAAGAATGAGCACCACAGGAGTATAACAGTCTCACCAGGTTGCAGTATATCCATTTATTTTTAGACTTCTGTGACACAGCTGGAGCTGACAACTCCAGGAATAGTAGTTCTGTCCATGAAAAGTAGAGAGAGCTGTGTTCACAACCCATCCTCTGAAAGGCATTAATAATAAAAAATAGAGCAATGTATGAAAGATACTATTTAAAGGATGCTTTCAAGATGGCCTGTGTACTGGCAGACTGCATGTAGAGGAAAATCTCTGAGACAAATTTCACTAACAAGGTATAAGGTATTCAGAACGTCACACGGGTAATAGCCAAGCCACCATTTGCAAGGGTGGCTTAAGTGAGAGAAAAACAAAATGCAGATGCGCCTTTCCAATTTCTTTTGGCTGTATTAAGTGTCCCTGTGGTATTTTTAAGTGCATTTTCTGCATATTTTTGCATTAAAAATATTAGGTTATCACATCCTTGTGTATGCTCAAAGATGAACAAATTAGGAGGCTTCACAGGAGACTGAAATCTTTGCACAAATTCTTAATAAATCATCTGGGAGGGGAAAAGAAACATTTCTGTGTGAAACAAAAATATCTTTCTACTTTCATAAAAGGAAAAGGTGGTTCTCAGTCTGCTTACCTAAGAGATCCCAAATAAAACCAAGACTGCTATATCTCAAAGCTGAAAAGATCCCCCAAATCACTTCATCTTAATTGGGAAAGCTACAGCTTTTTGCTACACCTCCACAAAGAAATCAGGTACAATTTTCCTTTCCCCAATTTTACCTTTCTTGCAATTTACCTTTCTTATCTTTCTCATTTATACCAGTAATAAGCATGCTACTAAATACACTATAGAACAGAACTTGAAAGCTACCATAATGATTACTCATTTGTGACTAAAGCAGTAACAAACATGCTAATTCAAAATACAGGCTAATGCTCCTTAGCATGTCACCAAGCCTGCTCCATAAAATCTGCTTCAGGACTGTTGTTATAAAGTTAAAACGCATTTCTACAGGTTTTGCCTATTGAATGCAGTTCTCATTGGATGCAAATTAGTCATACACAGTAGTTTGGTTGTGACCAATGTGATAAAGCACTAAAAAATTGACAAAATTGTAGTTTTCAAATGAACTGTTGTGGAATAAAAGAAGTGTGTGAAATTAGAAGATTGAGGCTACTGATTTAATAATTTCTGACTAGTAAGAGATGAACATTTAGTTCATTGAAGCATCCAAAAGACTGGAATATCATTCATTGCACATGTGAAATTGATATTTTCTCTCCCTCTTCCCTGGTAAGAAGCTGAAGATATATTTACTGGGAAATATAAGACAAGAAAAAAGAATGGTTTTATGTATTTATTTATCAAGGAACACAGTGATACCAAAGACAGCTTAGAAATGAATGTAATATTTTCCTAAAATAAGTTTTTCAAAATAATTTTATCCCAAATGCCTAATATATACATCTTTTAACACTTCAAAATTTACAAACTGCAAAGATTTATCATAATGTAATTAAATTGTAAAAGCAGTGTATTTCTAAAGGGACATTAAGCACCTAAAATATATCTAATTTGTATTTTAATGTTTCTCCTCTTCTCTCTTGGACACCAAGAAAGAAGGGTTATAGGTGGATAGAGGAAAAGTAGAAGTGTGTGAGAGAAGAAAGATTCCATTATAGTGAACTATTCTCAAGAATTATATTTTTTATCTATACTGATTATGTATGAAATTCTTACTAAAAGGTTAAGAATAGGTTATTATTCCTGATGTTTCATGTTTGTAATGAGCTACAGCTGTTTTCCCACTGCAGCCTGTGCATTCTGTGCTCACATAAAAAGAAAATAAGAGAAATGTAATGTATTTTAATGCAGATTAAATGTTTCTAATTGTTTTTCTTTTTATGGAGTTTTTTAGCTCATTGCTGTTACTGTGATGTTTCATCACTTTTCAGAATTTTAAAAAAGTATACTGTGGCATTTGCTATCAGTACAGTTTCTTATCCCAGCTCCCCAGGAAAAAATAGGCTAAATAATACTCATTATCTGTCTGTTTTCCAGAAATGCTGAATTTCTGTCCTTAAAACCAAAGTAAAAAAAAAAGTGGGGTTTGCCTCTGAACCTCACATCTGTAGTTTCTGTTATTATTCTTGTCTCTTCTAGAAATTAATTCCAAAGGCAATATTATCTTGCTGAGTAAGCACAGCAGTTGCCCTTGAGGTAGATCAGCTTTTACATCCACAGGAAGCACGCAAGAAAAATTAAGATTCTCAAGAAAACCAGTCAGACGATCATAAGCAAACTACTTACATGGTGAGCTTGAACGAGGTCTAGCAAATCAAGTTTCAGCATCTGTATAAAGTAATGAAACCGACACACTGATGGCACAGTAGTATTTTAGTCAAGGTGTCCATGAAAGCGCATATTTCAGCCCAACAAAAAAACCCCCGATGTTTTTGGATCCAGAGAAGAGAAAAAGTAGCTAAGGAGAGAAAGAGAGGGGGAGAGAAGGAGAGAGAGATCCCTGCTATTAGAAGGTTCTCCTCCCAGAGCTTGCTAGCTCCTTCCAGACCGGCCATGTGATGTGTGATACTTGATACCAGTTTAAACATGCAAATGGTATCACTGTTGTAAAATGAGGGATTGCCTGGAGTTGAATCTCTGTATTCGGTGTAAACTTGGTGAAATTGCAGCTACCTTGGACAAACCCTGGTGTCTGCAAACATTTTGAAGCCAACAGAGAACAGAGCTAGCCTGAATTTTTCTCAACAGAGGCAAATTGGGGGACTTTGAGCAATAGAACAACTGGAGGACCAAGAGCAATAAGGAAACAAAGTCAGGGAAAATATTATTTGCTTTCTTTAGACTTGTATTTTCCTTGTACTAGCTAAAGTGCAGATGGAAAAATCTGTATGGTTTTACGACCACAGGTATGATGATCTCTGAGAAAAGGGATGCTTAAGCTATACAGGCATCAATAGAAAGTCAGCACTGGCTAGGGGTGAAGAGAGATGGCAGAAAAGGAGAGGTAGGGCATCCAGGTCATTACATCTGATTTCTGTGGAGAAGAATGGACAAAGAGCTATGTTGAGGGAGTGTGAGAGGAAATCAGAAAAAAAAAGAAAAAAGAAAGCCTAAAAGGATTTTAATTCAATACAATAGAAGCCAAAGGCAGCAGCAGCCTGGTGAAAATCCAGCTTGGGGGGTATTATCAGGTCTGTATAGCAGAACTCATGTATTAATAATTGATGGTGGGACATTCAAATGAAATAATCTCATAAGATATTAGTGATATGAAACCTCCCTATAAAAGGAAAGGAAGTTCTTAGCTAAAATGAACATAAGAAATCATTCCTCCCTACAAGACTCAGAAATAATTTTTTTATCCAACTCTTCTGAGCATGATTATTTAAAGAGGGTTTGGGTGAAAAACTGTCTCTATGTTTTACAGAAGAATATAGAATTAAGTCTGTGGACAGAGTTTTTCGTTTTGGAGTATGCTCTCTTAGTCTTTATTACAGCTAGTAGTAGTAGAGAAAGAAAAGGTGGTGCTGGTTGTAGGAGAAGATAAAGAAAAAGGTACACTACTCTCTTCCAATAGTTTCATTACAATTTCAAAACTGTTAGTTTGCATATGCCTGAACTTTCAGAATAGGCATCAGTAAGATTTGTTGAAGCCAGTAAAGCCTACTTCTTTGGATAGGATACTCGACTGGGAATCCCGCCTCTCAGAAAAGATGACACTACTTTTTCCCCTACTAAAACACATCAGTCAAATCAATTTATCTTTATTTCCATTTGTTAGATAAAGTAGCTGTTGGCCAGAATTACTCAAAAGTATCATTTCAGAGCTTAAGTTCAGTAATGCACATAAAAGTAAAGAATCCATACTGTAGATGGAACTGACTAACGTATAAAAACTTCCTGTGATCTCTTCAGCTTTTGAGATTGTAGCAATATTGCAGATGTTTAGATAGCAAACACGTTGCTGAGATTTCTTTTCCTTTGTTCTTGGGAGGTCAGCGTACTGGCAGCCAGAGCTTGCATGTCAGCCACCTTGGGAAGGAAGCAGCAGCAGCTCCACTGAAAAAAAATTTCTTCCATGTTAAGAAAATTTCAGTTCTACAAGTATTCCCAGTCTTAAGTTTTCTCTGTCTCTGAAACTACAGAGAATCCTTCAGACCAACAGGAATTTTGAAAATATTACTGCTGGAGAAAAGCACCAACTGCTGGCTCTTCAGACCCAGAAAAGTTGGAATAAAAAAAGTATGCAGTTCTGTTTCTGGCAACACTTCAGAAGGCATACCCAGTAAGGACGAAATAAATAAATAAATGAACGTAGCAAAACTTAATGGAAGAGAAATACAACCAGAGTTTTAAAACTTTCATTAGGAGACACCAGCTATATCTAACATAAGAAGAGTTCCTGTTAACAGCCACTGTTAGAGACCGGATACTAGGAATAAATCTGTCTTATCCAGCGTAACACTTCCTCTGCTTCTCTGTTCCCTCTTGTTAAATTAGCATTTTTAAATGTTATTTTTAAAACTGAGATAAACTGTATTTAAATATAGGAAGTAGACCATGGAGAAAGAGTTTATTCTAAGAGAAGAACAAATTTCCTCAAGTTTTTGATGAATGTGCCATTTCCTGCTCAAATATCATCCTTCTTGGTAACTGGAATGCATTTAACCCCTTCCACGTTGAATGCAGTAGATCTTGCCTGTGCTCTAGTAAGCTTGAAAACCTGTAATTTATCATGTAGTGATATCATCTTGCATGGAGAAGGAATAGTTTTATCAAATGAATTAAATAAGAAATGTGTTTTCCCTCAAGGTGTAAGATTTTGGATGTACTTATGCTTACTTCAGATAGAAACAGTTGTGTTTCCTGTTTCAATCTAAAGGTACTTTCACCCCCACCATAGCTGCCTGGGTCTGCGAATAGATCTAGTGATCAAATATATTTTAGCTTCTCTTCAGGTAATGTCAGAGGGAAAATACTGGGCTCTGAGGGTGTTATATTTTGTTTGTATTTTGACTATGTTGAGACACTGATAATTGAATCATGGGTGATATTGACTATTATGCATCATGATTTAGGATTCAGGGTATTGGTCAAATTACTGTTGTTTGAAAGGGGAGTTTTTTGATGAAGTTACAATTAAAATCCAACTTCTTTTGTAAGTCAGTGGGAATTAGGTACCCAAATGTCTTCTGTGCCTTTGAAAACCTCTCAATAAGTTTATAAATTTGATCACAACAGTCCCTTCTGGCCCTCTAATCTATGAATCTCTTAACCTTCCTACCATGGGAATTAAACTAATTTTCAGCTCATAGATTGGTTACGCTGAGATCCACTTCATTTACTTACTGATGGGATTTATTTTTCCCTGTTTTATGCTGAAGGAAATGTAAAACACTTTCCTAATTCATGGTAGCCATTGCTGATTTTGTTTGTTTGCTGAGACTTTGTTTTGGGGGGTGGATGACTGTTTCTGTATATGTTGTTTAAGACAAAAAACATGGTTTAAATTAAATAGTTAAAGTTTTTATTATGTGTCTTTAATATTATTTCAAAAGTAAAGAGAGCATGTAATCAGCAAAAAGAGAAAGTAAGCACACTGCAGGGCTGGAAGAGAAAGCTTACTTTGATTTTTCCCTCCCCAGTGATGCATGGATGAGAGGACATTATGGATTCATACACGATTGCTGTATCCCAGGAGGACTGCAAAGTGACTTTCTTCTTTCTCTATAAGACTTACTCATGAAACAACAATGTGAGACAAAGAACAGATAATTCAAATTTTTTTCTGTATATCTCTTCTCTTGTCCTTCAAAAGTATCTTGAAAAATATTAGGATTTTTCCTAGGAACTTAGTCTCCCCCTGAAAAATGAGTGTTACTTCTTTGTGTAACACAGAAAACTGTTTTCCAACACTATCGGCTGGACTAAAAAGACTAATCTTCAGCTCACCACCATTGCTGTAATATCACAAGATACTGTGAGGAACAAAGTTAGATTTATCTGAAATAGAAACAGTTGCTTATTTGTTTTAAATTCCTCACTCTGCTTCCTTTTAACCCCTTTTAGTTTGAAAATTTGTGGATCATGGGAATAATACGTTCTGAGATGCTTGTGAGAGCACTCGTTTAAGGAGATTACCAGCCTCATATTGATAACCTCTGCTTCCTCAAAATGAATCTTTACAAGTGCAAGAATCTTTACAATTTACAAGAATATATTTTTACTGGTGAAAAAAAAAACTTTATTGTGTTTTGGAAATCTGCTTCCCTGTAAATAAAATCCTCACTAAGTCCATTAGCAGCCATTTCACTGCTTTTGGAATGTCATTGTAAACTCCTGTGACTATTGTTTGTCAACAGTATGCTTTTGTAATATATTGGGAGCCAATTGGATAGACATAATATGGATAGTTTTCTTCAGCATCAACAATAATAATCATGGAACCAAAATCTAGACCAACCTGCATTCTGCTCTCCCTACAAAGACCTGGAAACATTTTTAGTCAAAGCTTTTCAGCAAGACACCATAGGCTCAATTCAGTTGCCTAACGACAGCTGCCTGAGGTACCTTACTGTGCCCCACCTGACCTTCAGTGGGTTCAGACTTTGAGTGTTATGTTTGCTGCCTCTGCATGAATGTCTCAGATACTCTGGTTGTCTCAGTGGTACTAAACACCTATGTGTCAGCAGCTGAAACAAGGACTCTGTTCCAAGCTGGATTTAAGAATGCTCTGCCTGCATGTTAGCTGGGTGTTCATCTCCCATTATGGAAATTGACCAGTGCAGTCAGTGGAGAGCAAGTCTTCGCATGCTAAAGTAGTTACCTACATTTGATCAACTGACTGGTTCTCTAGACTCCACTCGCTGTGCTAAGTAGGTCTCTGTGAACTATGCTAGGAGCTTTGACATTAGTTCACGTGTAGACACATTTAGGTATTCAAATTCTGTTTTCTAGAGCTGATTGTCACCCTATTTCATTTGAAGGAAACTAGTAATCAGTGGAGCATGCTATCTGATAATTCAGAACTGCTGATGGATATCTTATTGTGGCCTTCCAGTACCTAAAGGGGGCCTACAGGAGAGCTGGGGAAGGACTTTTTACTAGGGCATGTAGTGATAGGATGAGGGGGAATGGCTT